>JANAVB010042846.1:0-26881 GCA_029216955.1 Iris pallida
CCATCCGACGGTTCACCGTTCATTACATCCATCCGACGGTTCATCCATTCATTATATTCATACGACGGTTCACCCGTTCATTACATTCATTCGACGGTTCGCCCGTTCATTACATTCATTCGACGGTTCGCCCGTTCATTACCATTCATCCGACGGTTCACCCGTTCATTCCATCTATTCGACGGTTCATCCGTTCATTCAATTCATTTGACGGTTCATCCGTTCATTTCAACGATTTATTTCGTTCATATATTTGACAATTCATCCGTTCACCCATATCAGCAACTTGTCACGTATTTATTTCTGATTAAGTTGTCCACCGAAATAATGATATTCAATAAATTATATTCTGTCATGTCCACATTACCTCTGAGCAGATATAATGAATATAATTATTTTCTAAATCAAGAAATATATCATGTCCTGAACCTCTGAATATATTTTCCATCGCTATTATTTATTCCTTATGGGATATGTAAAAATAATAGAGCCACAAAAATAATGTCTTTTCATTGATCAAAATAAAAGGCATTACAAAAAGATATATCATAAAGAAGGAAAAAATACAAAAATTTCCTTATTCAGTTGGAGGTGTCATCAGGTTAGCTATCTGCTGCTTTAATGCTTGAAGTCGTCCTTCACGCGAATCCAACACCCGCCTTCTAGCTTCCGCATTCCAGATTCATCGTCAAAGGATGGCAAGGTCACTAGGCGGCGAGCGATTTCATCTTGATGGGAAGTGACAAACTCATTCTTCTCGTGGGTTAGAATGTCTAGTTGCTGGACTGCAGCCTGATGCTGTGTCGTCTCTTCCTCAAGAGCAAGCTGAACGATTTTCAACCCTTCCTGAAGGCGAGCAAACTCTGCATTCAGTTCAGCAACCTTCTTTTCTTTCTTCCCAGCAGCAGACGCTAATGTCTCCATCCGGGAATCATACTCTGAAGCCTTTGTGGCATAAGTGTCCAAAAAAGTCTGGAAAGCAGCTTTTATGACTTTAGCTTCGTAGGTCATCATTTCAAACTCATCATTTACTAGGGGTTCTACCTCCCCCCGATTAAGATCTTTGTAAATCTTAATAGATGCTTCCAGTTCATCCAATATGTGTTCAAGATAGGCGGCTTGAGCTTCATCACCCTGACTTCGGATAGCACCGATCAGATAGGTAGTTGGGTTTCTAACGGTGATGACACTAACATTCTCTCTTTCCATTACCCTTTCTTCTAAGGGTCCTAAGGAAGTGAAGAAGAGGTTGGTGAAGGAACCAATTATAAATCTGTTGGTAGCCGCTGCACCAGGTGTAGCAACTACTCCTGTGGAAGTTGAAGCAGCAGATGCTTGTATAGGTGGACGTTCGGCTTCTTGAATACGAGTTGAAATCTCTCTGGACAAAGGAGCCATGGTGGAGCTAGTTGCTCCTCCCAGATGTTCCTCTGCGAAATCAAATAAATACCATCAGTTTGCTGTCATTAACGACTATAAAAAAGGATCAAAAATAAGGGCAAGCTTACCATTGCTGGGTCTAGTGACAAGTTTGTCGTCTGTTGACACAGGTTGCAGCCTAGCAGAGGTAGCTTCAGACATTACTGCCTGACTACTTCCTGCTTCGGAGCCGCCTGAAAAATGTCGGCTGCTGCTAGCTATCGCTGTTGTTGGCACTATATCAGTGCATACTGGAGGAATTGGAGAAGATTGAATTTCTGCATAAATGAAAGTTAAGATGTCAGTCATTTAATCTATAAAAGAAGATTTTCAATATCATCCAATACCTCTTGGATCAGTGACAGTAGCTTCCTCTGGTGCTATGTCATTAACAGCATTCTTTTTTTGGGATGCATGAGCATCAGCATCCTCTTTCGGATTCAGAGTATCATCAACAGTCTCTGCTGATATTTCTTCATCATCTGCACCTTCTTCTCGGGCTTCCTCGCTATCACTTGCGGCGACCGGATCTACATCATTACGGAAGCCGAAGTCACAGCCTTCTAGAGCCTCAATCATTAATTTGTCTTCTTCAGCACGAAGTAATCTTGGAGAAGCTGGAAGATGGGCAGTTTTCGATGTAAGTGTAGGAGATCGCAATACGTCGAGAGACATTTCTGACTCGTTGATTGGAATCAGAGTTGCAGTCGCCTCTCTTATTTTTGCAGCTTCATCCTCTGTCTTTGCGATCTCCTCTCTTGTCTCTACAACCTCGTCCCTCTTCTCTGCACTGGAAGCTTCCTGTCTGGGCTCGGGGGCAGGTGTAGGAGACGGCATCATAACTCCGCCGACCGCACTTGTCAGGACCAATGCCAGGATAGGTCTTGGAGGAGTGACTACTTAATTTTTTCTGAAGACTATTTTCTTTCTGTGTAGAGGTCTCTCTGGGCTCTCTACGTCTATAGCATGTTCTTGTCTTTGAATGGAGGTCGGGGTCGTCGCCTCTTCTCTCTGAATTGACTCAGCCTGTTGCCGAGATTGCGACCGGGTAGTTACCCTTTCCGATGATTCTAAAACAATCTTCTTCTTAGAGACTGGAGAAGAAGGTTCTTCGGCCTTCCTCTTCTTCTCCTTGGCCGGAGATCTTATAACTTTCAGGGGGACGTGCAGCGGCTCGTAGACTTCTTCAGGGAAGTTAGCTTCCCTCGAAGCTTCTAATGGTGCATCGGCCAGCTCATGCTCCTCATCATTACCAGGAAGCACCAGAACAGGTGCTCCTTTCTTAAATCGAGTCGCAGTCGCGAAGCTGTCTGCCAGATTGAAGTTTTCAGCAAAAGTGTTTGTTGATGTATAGAAGATCGAGTACGTATACAACATACGAGGACCTCGATCATTTTTGGACGGCATCGAGAACGTCGTCCTTGTGTCTCGAGCATTGTAATATGCCCAAGCCCGGGCTCTATCAATTAAAAACCCTTTTCCTTGTAGGCATGTGATAGCATTACCTACATGGAACTGGTCATAACCGAATTGGCGCACAAAATGGCTGGGAAGATAAGGCTCGAGATAGCATTCATCCTCGAACCGGTATACCAGGTGTGACGGCCGGATTGTCCTCAACCAATCGAAAGCTGTGTGGCCCAAAGGCTGTATCCTCCCGGAGTCCACAAGGTTTGTAGACATATGCTCATAACCGACCGGAGGGGTAACACAGTAGAAGATCCATCCTCTACCGAGATTCAGTGCGCGTCGGCAATCTCTCAAAGTGGTGTAAATCCACTTGCATCCAGAAAATCTTCTCAAAAAATTGCCACCCACTGCCTCCATATCCGGATTCATAAGTGAAGGATGGTGTAGGAGCAGCCATCCGAACAAGTATATGTATGGCAGTTCCAGCCGGAGGAAGTGTCCTTTCTCGCCTTTCCCTTTAATCATTGAATCGACGAAGAGGCGAAGGCCGGCATTCACCCTGCATGTCATTGCTGACAGCAGATCCATCCGGTAGCCGAAGACCAGACGGACAGCAGCAAAAAGTACACCGCGGTGAAAGCGATCGACTGTACTGGCCCTAGGGACGACGTATCGTCGGAGCCATTAAGTGAGAAAACCCGCCAACTGGGCTTCCTTCGACATGGGCCTATAGCCCATCCTTATATAACTCTCAATGATGTCGTCTTTCTTAAGAGGGGGATATTGAAGATCATCCTCGATCTTGATATCCATATCTTTATGTGTCTCCATCAGCCCTATCACTTCACTATTACTGAGTGGTCGAAAAAAGTTAGGATTGCTGTTTTCGTGCTCCTTGGTCTTCTTCTCAATGATGTGGTTGAGGAAGAGATATGGCAACCATTTGGTGGAGTAGCAGGTGCCAGCTGTGCCACTCTTGTAATATAGAGAGCAAATCTTGTAGTGGCAGAGGAGTTCTTCAAAGACAGCTACCATATCAGCATTCTCCTAACGCAGTTTGTCCAATTCATAGTTTGTTGGGACAAACTCTTCATAGGGGATATCCTCCATTGGCAGGCTAGAGATGTACTTCATCACGTGCAAAGCTAACCCGATCTCTCTGCGGGGCGTCATGAAAGTCCCGATTCTATAGTTGTATCTCTCGGCCAACGCGAGGAATAGATGAGGATTGGGGGGAAAGCCATAAACAGTGGCATACACTGCTTGGTATAGATCAATCTCCTTAAGCCGCTCTTCAAATTGGACCAATATCCAGTTGGCTATACAGATCCATCTTTTATTATCCGGGTTCACGAGGCCTGTCAGCCGCAACTCCTGATCCGGATACCTTCCTTCTACTTTTTAAACTCATTTGCGAATATCGGAGTTCTCACTGGTAGCAGCAAGAAAGAATCTTCTGGCGGGATATAGCCAGGCTTTAGTCCTCTAAGCAAGGAGCTATGGCGCTCAGAGGAACTGTAGAATATATCCTTGTTGTCAGACCCCTTCTTGACACAGATGTTCCATGTTCGGGCTTGCTGAAGTGGAGTTATATCCCATTCCATTCTTCTGGGATAGCTTGCAAAAGCATATCGAGATAGAGGAAGGCATCTAGAGATCTCCGGCAGAAGGATTGTCTTCTCGTCCCTCTGGATAAGTCTCTGTTCCATTCGAGGTCTTGGCTGAGAGTTCTTGTCAAAGGCCTCACCAAACAAGAACAACGACTTCTTATGAGTAACTGTGTCAGCAGTCTGAAGAGGCTGCCCATTCATCAAATACAACAAAGCCTCATTGTCCTGTGCAGTCAAGATGGCTTGCCGAGATGACGGTAAGGCATACTGAAGGAATGTCACATGAGATAGATCTTCCTTATATTCAGGTTCAGCCAAGGATCCTGCAAAGACCTCATAGTTGGGGTCTTTCCTGAGGTTAACTGCATCAAATAAAGAAACAAGGATCAGTACATATAAAAGCAAGATTCAACAAAAGATCATCAATTTGTGCAAGTTGTCAGATTGCGCCAACACAGTCAGCTTACGCAAGTTGTCAGATTGCGCCAGCACAATCAGCTTGCGCAAGTTATCAGTTTGCGCTAACAATACTTGTACAAGACATCAGTTTGCGCTGACACAACTGACTTGCGCAAAACGGTGGATTGCGCCGAACATTTTGTCAGCGCTTTCCATCCGATTGTGCAAGAGTATAGTTCTCATAAAAATAAAAACTATTGTGAATGCAACCGAAACCCTAAACAGGATGGCACAAATACCATCAATCTCTAAAAGAGAGAGGTATGAAGGTCTGAAAATATCAAGAACCCTAAAAAGGGTTTCGATCTTCGTTCGTCATTTACCTTGCAATGCTGGATGACCTGTTTCATGACGAGAAATTCGGGACACAAACCGAGTCGAAGGCTCGGCGGGGGCCTTGCCCTTCTCAGTAGCTGTACGCTTGGGAGCCATCGCTATCGTCGGCGGAAAGAAGAAGCAGTAGTCGGAGTTGGAACGGAAGCTTTTGTCTCTTGAACAGTCGAAAAACAAGTAAATGATGAGAGAAAGAAAAAAGAAACTATTTATAGTTTTTCAAGTATAACGGACACCTCCGATTGCGCCATAAAAGTCGGAGCTATTTTCTTCAAACGCGCAGTCAAAGCGCAACCTGCGCAACTTGATTTTAAATTCGAAATTCAAAGTATTTCGAAACTTTGAATATTTTCAAATTTCAAAAACTTTGAAGGGGGTCTTGTAGATCCTAAAAATCAAGTTGCATTTATCAAATAAGCAGAGGAAATTAAATTGCGCACTCATCAAATGGACTGCATAGGAGGTAGATTGCGCTATAATTCAAACGCGCAAGCTGAATTGTGCTACTACCCAAGCGCGCTACGCTGACGTGGCAATGCCATCATTACCTGACAAAAATTCGATCTTCTGACAGCCCGATAAACGAGGAGTCCTTTCATTTCTTGTGCAGCACAGAGCTCGAGGACAGCTGTACATCCAGCACAATATGACAGCTCAACTTCAGCGCAGTTTGACCAAGCCCGAGTCTCAGCGCAGTCTGATGCTAGCGCTTTTCAAGTGGCACAATCCATCAAGATAACTGATATTTATTACGTGGCTTACATGCCATCAATTGCTCGCCACGTGGCAACCGCCTGTACACGACCATGCGCATTTCAATCAAATAATGCCACGCGTCTAATACAGTTGGCCCACGATCGAGTAACTGCCAGCGCAGTTCGTTGTTTACGCAGTCTGTTGCTAGCGCAGTTCATCATGCGCAATCTAGAATAACTACAAATTAGTTATTTCTAGAACTCTATAAATAGAGTTTCAAGTCCTTCATTAAGGGCAGCAGATCATTATTATCATCAGAGATCAGGAGTTCTTGTCCAAGTGCTGCTGCATTCTTCAGAGGCTATCGTCTTCAAAGTTTACATCGTCCAAGGGATAAAGCGATCGTCTTCAGATCGGATTCCTATAGTTGTACTTTCCCAGAATTTAATTGTAATCTTCTTACAAAGTTTGTGAAATAAAGACTTTTGTTTTTGCAAACAAGAGGCTGCCACATACTCGACTTCCATGGTAGAATCAGTAATACATTTTTGCTTGATACTTCTCCACACAATGGCTCCACCTCCCAAAGTAAACACATAACCTGAGGTAGATTTCTTGGAATCTCTATCTGACTGAAAATCTGAGTCTGTATACCCCAAGGGAACTAAACTATCTGCCTGGTAAACTAGCATATACTCTTTAGTCCTTTTTAGGTACTTTAAAATATGCTTTACGGTAGTCCAGTGCTCTTGTCCTGGGTTAGACTGATATCTGCTGACCATGCCTACGGCAAAGCAGATGTCTGGTCTCGTAAATAGCATTGCATACGTTAAGCTTCCTACTGCTGAAGCATAAGGAACTGCCTTCATGTTCTTTATCTCTTTTGGTGTCCTCGGATACTGTTCCTTTGATAGAGCAATTCCATGTCTAAAAGGTAAGAAACCTTTCTTAGAATTTTGCATACTAAAACAAGTTAGTACAGTATCGATATAGGAAGCTTGGGATAAGCCCAACATCTTTTTCTTGCGATTTCGTAGAACTTTGATCCCAAGGATGTGACCTACTTCTCCCAAGTCCTTCATATCAAACTGTTTGGATAACCATACCCTTACATCAGATAACACCTTCACATTGTTTCCAATGAGCAAGATGTCATCCACAAAAAGTACTAGCAACACCACCACATTTCCGTCACACTTTCTGTATACACATGATTCATCCTGACATTGATCAAATCCATAGGATTTTATCACCTGATCAAAACATATGTTCCAAGATCTGGAAGCTTGCTTAAGTCCATAAATGGACTTCTTGAGCTTACAAACAAGATGCTCCTGGCCCTTTTCAATTAACCCGTCTGGTTGCTTTATATAGATGTCTTCCTCAAGACTTCCATTAAGGAAAGCTGTCTTGACATCCATTTGCCAAATCTCATAATCGAGATGAGCTGCAATAGATAAAAGAATCCGGATAGACTTAAGCATGGCTACAGGAGAAAATATTTCCTCATAATCGATACCCTCTCTTTGAGTAAAACCTTTTGCTACAAGCCGAGCTTTAAAGGTTTCAACCTTACCGTCTGATCCTCTTTTTCTCTTATAGACCCACTTGTATCCAATGGCTTTTACACCAATGGGTGGTTCTACAAGCTTCCAGACCTGATTAGAATCCATAGATTCTATTTCAGATATTATTGCTTTTTGCCAAGACTCTGCATCTTTATCTTGGAGTGCTTCATTGTAGGTATAGGGATCATAATCTTGTTCCTCATGGACGAAGTCTGACGACTCTTCCAAGAACATATATCTATCAGGTTGTATCACAACCCTCCCACTACGACGAGGCACTATCGGTTGTGGTGTAACATTTGTGACACGTTGTGCAGTTATTTGTGGTTCATCCTCTTGTACTGTTGGTACTGAAGTACTTGGTGTCTCACGTCTCAGTTCTTCTAGAACAACTCTACTTGTGGGTTTATGGTTCATCACATAGTCTTCCTCTAAGAATCGGACATTGGTGCTAACATTGACCTTCTGATCCTTAGGACTATAAAATAAACCTCCTTTCGTTCCTCTTGGATAGCCTACAAACAAGCGTACTTCTGTATGAGATTCTAACTTATCTGCTTTCCCATTCAGCACATGTGCTGGACTACCCCAAATATGAACATGTTTTAGACTAGGTTTACGCCCAATCCACAGCTCTGTGGGAGTAAGAGGTACTGACTTAGAAGGAACCAAGTTCAAAATATAAGCTACAGTCTCTAAGGCATATCCCCAAAATGAATCTGGCAAATCCGAATAACTCATCATTGATCTAACCATCTCCATAAGAGTTCTATTCCTTCTTTCGGCTACACCATTCTGCTGGAGCGTTCCAGGTGCAGTCAATTGGGATGCAATCCCAGCCTCTGATAAATAATCCCTAAACTCTCCAAAGAAGTACTCGCCACCACGATCTGATGACTTGATACATTTTTCAAGACGTTTCTCCGTTTCAGTCTTGTACTCTTTGAATTTCTCAAAGCACTCAGACTTACGGCGCATCAAATAAATGTATCCATACCTTGAATAATCGTCAATAAATGTGATAAAATATTTAAAGCCACCTCTAGCTTGGATAGTCATGGGTCCACACAAATCAGAATAAACCAATTCCAACACGTCTTTGGCCCTATACCCCTTTGCCGTAAAAGGCCTTTTGGTCATTTTACCTTCCAAGCAGGATTCACAGACTGGTAGTGCCTCCACTTCCAATAAACTAAAAGGTCCATCTTCAACCAGTCTTTGAATCCTTCTTAGGTTAATATGTCCCAATCGCAAGTGCCAAAGATATGTTTGGTTCATATAATTTTCTCTTATTTAAGTTAGATGACATATTATTCATTTCAATAAGTTGCATTGTGGGCGAAATAGGATTAATGACATACAAATTATCAACCAATGCACCAGAACAGATAAAATATTTATTCTTTCTAATAACAATATTGTCATTAAAATAAACTGAATATCCATCCTTAACTAACATAGAAACAAAAACTAAATTCCTTCGAAGTGAAGGTGCATAAAGACAATCTCTCAATGTCAAAGACTTATTTCTACCAAAAGATAAAGTAACATCTCCTAATGCAATGACCGATACTTTTGTAGCATCATCCATGAACAAGCATATCTCTCCATCACTGAGCCATCTGGTTTCCTGGAACCCCTGCAATGTATTGCAGACATGATTAGTGGCTCCTGTATCTACACACCAGGTGCCGGTAGATAACACCGCTAAACATGTTTCAACTACTAGTAAATGAGATATACCTTCTTTGTTTCCTTGTTTGAGAAGTGGACAATCAGTCTTCCAATATCCTGACCCTTTGCACTTAAAATATTTGCCTTTCGGCTTTTTCACCCGCGCCTTGAGGTCCCATGCCCTTCTTTGCTGAGTTTGCCTATTTCTGAATGTTATTCTTCTTCTTACCGCCTTTTGGCTTAGAAGTAGAAGCCTTTTCAGAAACAAAAATATGACTACTCTGCCTAAAGAGAGATTTAGCATCCTGTAGCTCTTTTGCAAGTTCTGCCAAACTATACAACCTTTTGTTCATGTTGTAATTAAGGCAGAAATTGTCAAAACTTTTAGACAGAGTCCCGAAAATAATATCGACCTGGATTCCCCATCGATTTTAGCTCCAAGGATCTCCATCTCATTCAGATGACCCATCATCTTGAGAACATGATCCCTTACTGGTGTACCCTAAGCCATTTTTGTATTCATCAAACATTTCATAGCAAACTGCCTAGCTGCTCTACTCTAATGTCCGAAGAGTTCCTTGAGGTTATACATCATGTCATAAGTTGTGGCCATGGCCTGATGCTGATGTTGCAGTACATTTGACATAGATGCCAGAATGTAACACCGCGCCATCTCATATGCCTTTTTCCACTTCTTATAAGCCTCTTGACCTCTTCATCAGAGTTAGCATCAGGCTTAGGTGGACATTCCTCAACAAGTACATATTTGTACTCCTCAGCAGTCAGAACAATGTCCAAATTACATTTCCAGTCAATATAATTAGGTCCAGTAAGTTTGTTTTCTTTAAGAATCACCATAAGTGGACTGAAAGAACCTATTTTTTGAAATCCTGAGAATCACATAAATAAAATTATGTAGGGCAATTTTTTTTTTTTTGAATTAACTAAATATTGATTCCCACAAAATAATAATAAGAAATTCACCAACACCTTGAACACCATGAATTTAGCATGCCACGATAGTGTGGACGTATACAAATTCAACTTTGTTCAAGTAGATTTTTCTTATTAATTTTACTATCATGTCAATATAACTTTATGACAAATAAAATTAATATGCTGGTCTTGCTCTGGTCATACAAATAATAGCAGTGACTCCGATGGGGAGGATACCATTATTTGTATCTAAGTGTATACCATTACTTAATACTAATTCCATTACCTTGTAATGAGTTCCTTCAGATGGAGAAGTGAACACATACTAGGTAACTTTCTACAATTATCCCTAAGGAAGTTTGTACTGGTGATCCATAATTATACTCATCCGATATGGAGGAAAGCACTAAAGACAACACGCAAGTATAATTACATCACCTACAAACCAGTAATGGAGACCATAGGATTTATACTAAATAAATATCCTCTCCCACTTAGTTATTTAACAATGAAGGTTTTTCTACTAGTTGATATTATGTCCATGTTGTTCATTATTAATGTAGGCTTGGTTTTTCAAAAAAATAACCACACAATAATAAACATACATAATCAGAAAAAGCAAAATGACAAAAATAAGAGAAAATATCCAACTATTATGATCATCTTTGCTGCTCCGTCCTCAACTATCCGAATCCAAAATCTGGCACTGCGCAGATCTATTTGGTTTTTTTAAGGTTTTGGCTGTCGATTCCTTCATCAAAAATCATATGTCTACCTCTGGACTGCTTAAAACCAGCATCTCGTCCGGCGTCAGAAACAACCACCACCGCCATCATGATTGATCAAAATAATTAAAATTACATCAATCCTATACCTCCCGAAGGAGTTCACACATAATCTAGATTGAAAAATTAAAATAATAAGCACGATCAACCCTCGTGATTTTAATTACATCCACAGCAACAACAACATCTACGACATGTCCGTGGTTTAAACAACACAATCAAAAACATGCATTGGACCATAATAGTTGGATCTAAGATGTCTTCAAAACTGAGTTAAAACAGATCTACATCTACCGACTATTACACAGCGCAGGTTTTATTGGACAACATGGACGTATCAATCAGTACGTAGATCCAAAGTGGCTCTAATACCAATTGATGGAACTGGGGATTCCCAGGACCCTTCCTTTGGTGTGCGTATTGATCGATAGAAAGTTAAACAGATCTAATACGTGTTCTAACCCTTCATAGGCGGAAACTAGGGTTCACGAATTATACCTGCGGCGGAAAGGAGACAAGCAATTCCTGGCAATCTCGAGCGGACGACCCCAAGATCTTCTGTACGTATTCCTTCCTCGAGTTGGACGTCGTGTGGACGACGATCTTCCAACCTTTTCTTCTCCTTGGCAGCCCTCTCTTTCTCTCCTTACGTGAATCACGAATTTAGAGAAAGTTTCATATTTCTGATCAGTAATCTGGCGGCCAGAGAATAGAGGATATATAGGCTACGGTAGGGACCATGAGGAGAAATTAGGGTTAGGCCTCCTAACGGATCTGGATATCCCGTGTTCAGCCCGAACACACAATCTAGACCTATTAACAATAGCTCGGTCCACTAATGAGCTATTGTTGCACTACCTCCCTAATCCCAAATTATGTTTGTGGGCTCCTTTTATTATATGCTCGTTTGGCTCTCCATGTTAAGATATCGTATGTCCGTTGATCAAATTAAGTTACTGACAACTATATTGATTCAACATCTTTTATCCTTAAGTAGTACTGCTCAACTTTATTTGTTATGTCGGATATAATCCACCTGCAGGGTTTACATGACAATCCTTATGAGCTCCTTAAGGGGACATCATCAACCCGATATATCGGGACATGGATTCCATTTATAATCAACAGCCCATCATACATACAATATTATTACCCAATTTATAGAGGTTATTGATCCATAATAAATCTCACTCTTTTATGAGTCAAAGTAACACTGCATATACATGTCCGTTATTATATCCGGATTAAGAGCACAAGCATCAATAATAACAGAGGTGTTTGTTCTCTTATGTAGTCAGTACAAAGAGAACAACCTCAAGTGGTCATGTTCAATACACAAAGTGTACTAGTATAAACCTATAGTCAAGATAGACTAATACCAGATTACACTACAACCTTTCCAATAGATTGTCCAAGTCCATCTAGGTTGTGAACTATTTATATACTCCATAGGGAACTGATAATATGATCTTCTGTGTGACATCACACGCCATATTATCTATAATATAGTATATCAGACATTTACATTAACACCTGCAACAAATAAAATATGCAAACATTTTTCCATTTGATTCTCATTCAAAATTTAAGGAAATAAGGTTACTACAAAAGTGATGCTTTTAGTAATAACCCTAACAGTTCTCACACTACAGGAAATAATGGTTTTTACGGCGTTCAAAATGTGCCGTAAATCACTTTTTACGACGTTCATCCGCACGCCTTATTAGCCCCCGCCGTAAAAAGTTGCTAGTGTTTACGACGTGATATGCACGTCGTTGATACTCTAGCATGACGTCAGTTCTATGCCGTAGAACGTTAATTACGGCACATTTGTGAACGTCGTTTATACAGCAGCTGCCACGGCACTACAATATGTGCCGTGGATGCAGAATCACAACGCTATAGTGCTCGCTATTTCTAGTCTACTATGGCATTCCTTTGCACGCCTTAAATTCTTTATACTTTTAAAAAAAATGTTTTGCCGCATCATAGATGGATTCTCCATAAAGAACATACATATGAATTCTCCATACAGAACATATAGATGTATTTGAGATAAAATGTGCCCAAGAATAAATTATATAAAGATTTCCATTGCAGACATGAAAATGTTCTAAAAAAGTGTTTACATAGATGGATTCTCATGAAAACAACTTTCTCATAAGCAATTGCCGATTTTTTACAGTAGTCTAAAGACACCTTCCAAGCACTACAAAAGTCAAGCACCTCAAGGGCAATTGAGTTTTAACAAAAAAAATCTTCTCATACTATAAAGACACCACCCTTACTCCAAAAAGGCCGAGTAGTTGGCACTCAGATGCAGTAGTTGTAAGTAGTGGTAAATAGTTATCCCTACTATTATGGCACTTGTCTTCCTGCAAATTTTAAAACACAACCTTTTAGAAGACTATAATTGGATAAAATTTATGTGATCACTAAAGAGCTATAATGCATAAATATATTCGAATAATGTGCCAAACAACCACAACATAGCTCGTATATCATGTAGATGAGACTAATTCTTGTTTAATAAAGTAAATCGCTTTATACAGTGACCAGTGACCACTAGAAGCCACAGTAGCAACCACAAAGGGACCTAATTGCATATTGTTTGTTCTTCCTGCAGGTTTCTATTTTTCTTTACCACTTTATATCCAGACACATAGCCCAAAGAATAGGTATCAACTTATCTATCACTCACCACTGGGAACTGGCACTTTAGATTATCCAGTAGAGCGAACTTGCAATCGAAAAGCAGCATAAGTAGAGGCATCTTCAATCGCCACTGCATCAAAAGTGCTTAAATCCATATAGACATCAACTTTAGAGCCTCCAGTAGAGCGAACTTGCACTTTAGAGCCTCCTATATGACATCAAAGCATTTTAATTCTCAACTTCCAATATAAGCCATCATCAAAGCATTCCACCTGTAATATCAAATGAGCAAGAAATAAAAATAATCAACAACCAAGAAACTGCACTAGCATGAGCAAATTGGGACTATGGAAACCAAAGACTAACTAGCTAGCAGGAGCAAACTGCACTAGTCCTTGTATTATTTCATGCAGGAGCAAACTGCACTATGAAAACCAAAGAAACTGCACTAGTCCCAGTCACATCCATAACCTAAGAATTCAAATCCATCAAAACATCAAGAATCAAAAAGAGGTTGTAATCAAAATTTTAATTGCATACCCCATCAAATGTTGAACAGGCTGCCTCTCCAACTTGGCACATGTTATGTTTATATGGTTCTCCCAATATAGCTAATAGAATAACCTTTTGGCAACATATGGATTCCAGTTATCCTGCTGTACATATTGAGTACATCCTGTACTGTTGACCAAAATGTGTTGTTGAATCATAACTCTGCAAGGAAATCATGATTTCAAGTTCAAATTTTGAGTTCCATGATGTAAGAGTACCATCAATTATATTGGATGAACAAAAAACTCTCATACGTACAGCAGATATGAAACAATTGTCCTCGTCATCCTTATTGATTGGTTCATATCTATCATAGAGATCAAGAAAGGTCTCGTTACAGGTCCAAGAAGATCCAATCCAGGCATCAGTTCTACCTCGGGTGTATCTATCTCAGCTTCGGTTAAGACAAAAGCTATATATTTGCCTTTTGGAGCTACATTTTGAGAGTAAGAACAACATAACACATACCTGCAATGGACATTATGGTCAAAAGTCTACTTATGTCATTGTATTTAATCCATAACATAGTAAACTCTCTTTTTTTTTTCTTTCACACGATGAATCGCTACCCTACAATTATCAGTAGAATTTCTAAAGTTTGATATATCTTTAAATAATTATAGCAAACCTACATCATTGTTCTACCAAATTGAAACTAAAAAAGCTACCAAAGGAGTCCACATCATATGAGGCTACGCCTTTCTGCAGTTAATAAAATTTGTGCATGTGCACTCATTGCAATTGGATGTAATCAATAATAAGCAGGTACTAAAGAAACTTACATATCTGATTTGCGACCAAGTTGCTTTTGTGGAATAATAATCTGGACAGAGTGTGAGTCATGTGTATGTGGGATATGATGGCTCATTATACATATTGCACGGGTTACCTTTCCAACCTTCTGGATCTACAGCCGTTAATTCGAATTTAGAGTCCAAAAAAGTTGTTGCCAATAATACCCTGCCAGAACGTATCGTATACTATTGAGCAGGTAGGTATGGAAACTTTTTACCTTGTCAGGTAAGTAAGAAGGATCACAAACAACTTTTTTACATCGAGCAATCTCACCCTCAGATGTTACGCCATAAGCCTTTCCATTTTCATCAAACTCAACCTGTTACCCGACACGTAGCATATTGGTGGAAACTATCAAAAACCAATCTCATCATTAAGTTTGTAGGTTGTTTGTCAATGGAAATCGGAAGCTGGGATTGAACCTAAAGTCTTAGTACATGTATTTGCATGTTGCAATTTTTGTTTTCTTTTGCAGATTGATGTAATCTGCCAAAAGGGTCAAAGAACAGGGGTGCAGTTCTTGGCTATATCCTTATTTTTAAAACCTTAAGGCTCGTTTGGATCAAGTTTTTGTATTCCTAGGAATATGTTTTCAATTCCTTTCCCATGGGAAAGGAATTCAACATTCACATACCCATGTTTGGTTAGGTTGGTAATAGGTAGTTCAAAATTTTAAAAATTTCCATCTCCATGTTTGGTTTACAAAGGGATAGAAATATTAATTATTTATGTTTTCCTTTAATACCCTTTCATTAATTTCATGATGATTTACATGTTTGAGATAGAAGTTAAAAATAAAAGAGGGTATAACCGTCCAAACAAAATAGCCAAACATTATTCTTAGGAAAGCAAATCTATTCCCAAGGGAGGGCTTAGGAATAGCTTTCCCAAGTCAATGGGAATAGATTTCCCCCTAAGCCCCTCATATTCCCTCCTCATTCCCAATCCTAAACATACCAAACATGGGTAAGGAATTCAAAACCCATTCCCAAGCCACAAAAACTTGAACCAAACGCCCCCTAAGTGGTCTAGAAGATCCATTTAGCAAAGTGGATTTATGTCACAAACTTTAAATTATGGACCTTTCACAATCCCTGCGCAATTAAATGCTCGTTAATTACAATATTTAGTGCTATACCAATGTTCTCTTGACTAGGGATCTATAAAATAAATTTACCTTGCATTCTGGTTTATTGAGCATGTAGGTACCACCACAAACACCATTTAAACGAGCAAATCCCACAAAAATATATGTATATGCACTTCCATCTGTGTTTATGTAATTTTCAACAGAGAACTGAATGCATTGTACCACTATGCCCTAAAATATCAAAAATCTAAGAACTGAAATAACTATGCCCTGAATGCATTGTATTAAGGATTGCTTAAAGAATAGTTTTAAAAGCAAACATGTGACAAACAACATTATTATGACGGCAAGCCATGACATTAATTGTTTAAATATTAGAATATGAAAAGGTGATATTGCACTAATTTTTAATCTTAACATTAACCAACTCATGCATATCATGCAACACTGATATATCACTGATATATGTATATAATTCCTGTTTGTATTACAATTCAGGACCGTATTGTACTGTTACAGTACGAACTAATATACATAAGTGATCATATCAAGTATGTATAGTATTGCCTGCTAGACTAGAAAGCCTATTAATCTTCTTTTTCTTTTGGGTACTGTCCAAAATGGATAAATTAGAAAGCCAAAGTTAGTTTAAGTGAGAAAGAACAAAGTTCTTTCCATTATGACAAAGTCTTAAGAAACCTACATAAGACTCTTAGATGTCGAAGAATAATCAACATTTGGCCTATTAAGGATTTGCATGCTGGATAACAAAATTGTAGATAGGACCCAAGTGCAACATGACATCTCTCTCTCCATAGTCGACATAGTGACCCTTTGCATATACAAGATGCAAGGAGAGTATAAGATGCATGGTATATTGTATATTCCAGGGGACAAGTCTTCTCTATTAAGGCATCACTTAGATTCCTTCACTAGCAACCTCACTAACAAAAAATTGATAATGCATGAGAAGTGAATTAACACTATCAGCTCCTACATTAAAATTAGGCATGACATAGAATGGAAATTCAATAGAAAGGAATGTCAATTTTAGAATATCAACTCAAAGGTACAAGGTAGAGGATACCTTAACCCAGTACTGTGCTTTATGAAATGAATCTGGACTTGTTATGTCATGCACCACGACTACAACAACTGTTCCACGATAATAAAGGGGTGCCAATGCATCATATCTGAGCACAAGACAAACAATAAAATAGAAACTTATTGAAGAGTAATCTAGTGTGAATGTGTGTGAGTCTGTGCATGTAAAATTATCATAATATTATTACAATGACGGATATGGTACAACAGTAGCAGCAGATAATATAGTCTATATCGCACCAATATGGTACAATAGCACCTAAAATTAAGATACTGATATGGTCTGTATCACCAAAAAAATTAAACATTCCAAGTCAATTGCTGCTTGTATGGTCTGCATCAGGAAAAAAATTTAAACATCTAAAAAAACAGTAAAGTTAACTATTGATAGAATCACAAATGGAGACAAATTGAATATATAACATCACATGAATTTAAAAAAGGCCACATCATATAAGAGGTAAATACATCCTTCTGGTTTTAAACTGAATTCATTGAACCCATGATTGAGACGATGAACTAGAAGCTTATGAGGATTTGTCAATGTTGTCAGTGACTTCCTAACAGTCAGTACTCCCAGTTGTTTTTATCGTTTCTTCTAACAGAAAGATAACGCTAATTAATTAAATAAAACAGTGAGTCTTCTCCTTGATGCCAATAAAGTCTGAGAGATGAATGAAAAATCCAATCTTTACAGAATAAACACAATGAGGCAATTCATTATTATGCAAATGTGTGGTTAATTTCATGCCATCATTTACATGTAGTTTTACTACTATCGTGTAAAATCAAATTAATCCAAAAACTTGTATCTCAAATTAAAATCAAATTTCTTATGAAAAATTGGGGGAAAATAAAATCGTACCCAATGGAGTCGGAGTCGAGTGGTAGCCATCGGTCTTCTTGGTGCTCCTGAAATTGGGTCCTGAAATTGGTACATGCATAACTGAAAAAATATGTATGCCCTAAAAATCAAATCGAACTAAATAAAATGGAGGAAAATCCTAATAAAAAGGAGGAAATTTGAGAAAATAAAAAGAAAAAGAAACGTCCGTAAAGAGAGACGCTGATAGAAAAAGAGAGAACGAGAGACGCCTGTAGAGAGAGAGAGAGAGGGGAAAAGAAAAGAGAAAGAGAGAGCGAAAGTGAGAACCTGTGGGAGAGAAAGTAAGAAAGGAAGAGAGAGCAGCGAGAGAGAAAGAGAACCTGCGCGGGAGAGAGAGCAGCGAGAAAGAGAGAAAGGGGTTATCTCTGCTTTTTAGGGTTAATACATATGCGGGAAACAAAAAGTATAGGCGCGCAGTTCAGATTTTTGGAAAAATTAGGACGTTCATTGTATGCCGTATTTTTGGTATAGTCAAATATGGCGTTTCAAATACACACCATAAATGATCCAATTATGTATTATAAATCTTTTTACGACATTCACTAAAATGTATGTCGTAAATTAACTATTTATGGCATACTTTTTATGCACGCCTTAAATTTAATGTCGTAAAAAGTTACTTTTCTTGTAGTATCACTCTCTGGCGACTCTCTCCCTCTTCGGTACGTGACTTTTCCCCTCCCTCTCTCTCTCTATTTTGGTTGTTGGTGGTTGGGGGGGTACGGGTGGCTCGGGGGAGGGGCAGGGGGGATGGGGTGGTTGGAGGGTGAGTGGAGGGTGGCTGGAGGGGTGGGGTAGGAGGGTGAGGGCGGCTGGGGGAGGGGAGCTAGGGTTAGGGTTCGAGTTAGGGGTGGGTATGTGTGGGGGGGAGGGGCGGAGGGGGGGTGAGGGCGGCTGGGGGAGGGGAGCAGGGAGGGTGGAGGCGGCTGGGGGAGAGGAGCAGTGGGGTTGGGGCGGCTGGGGTAGGGGAGCAGGGGGGTGGGGGCGGCTGGGGGAGGGGAGCAGTGGGGGTGGGGGCGGCTGGGGGAGGGCAGCAGAGGGTAGAGGAGGGTTAGGGTTCGGGTTAGGGGTGGGGGTGAGGAGGGGGGGCTGTGGGGAGGGGAGGGTTAGGGTTAGGGTTCTGGTTAGGGTTAGGGATGGTTGGTGGGGGAGGGGTCTGGGGAGGGAAGGGGCTGGTGGGGGAGGGGGGACTGGTGGGGGAGGGGTTTGGGATAGGGTTCGGGTTAGGGTTAGGGGTGGTGTAGGGGGGGAGGGGAGGGGGGCCTTGGTCAGGGGCACCGATAGTGCCCAAAAATCTGATAATTTAGTAATAATTATTTATTTTTCGACACCGAAAAATGTGATACTTCGATTTGAAAGCACCGATAGTGCCGATATTTGTAACAAGTAGTTTTGTTGGTTGGTTAATTGGTAACATGGTGATCAGGACATATAGTCCCTACAGCCATTCGACTGGCAAGACAGAAACTATGTAGCCGTAGATAAAGTTGACTGTCCTCTGACCCTCATCCCTCGGCAATAATGATACGACAACCTATCACTATATCTTTTAGTATTAGATGATGTCTTAGTATTACATTATGTGGGTTCATCTTGATTCTGTTATATCCTTCAGATACTAGATTCGAAAAGAACATATACTACACCATATGTACAGAACATAGATGATTCACACTAATGTATGTTAGAATGAATTTTGGGTTGTGTTCTGAGCCATCCGTTCTCACACTTAAAACAAATATGAATTAGTACTGTGTGTCAATCTTTGTTTTTGTATTTTCGGCGAACCCAGGGATTGGATTCTGTATTTTGTATTTTAGATTCTGTATTTTGGCTCCAGCTCTATCTCCATTTGCATTAATCTACGGTCGACATGGTGATCAGGACATAGTCTCTACAGCCATTGGACTGGCGAGGCAGAAGAAACTATGTAGCCGTAGATGAAGTTGACTATCCTCCGACCCTCATCTCTCGGCAATGATGATACGACAACCTATCACTATATCTTTTAGTAGTAGATGATGTCTTAGTATTACATTATGTGGGTTCATCTTGATTCTGTTATATCCTTCAGATACTAGATTTGATAAGAACATATACTACACCATATGTACAGAACATAGATGATTCACACTAATGTATGCTAGAATGAATTTTGGGTTGTGTTCTGAGCCATCCGTTCTCACACTTGGCAAAAAATTAAATTTTTTGTATTTTATCTGCTTTCGAAAATGTACTCAAACGAGATGATGGTTCCTTTAGTTAGCTTGCTTATGTTACAATTATATTATTTGTGAATATCGATCTTACTAGATGGCACCCATGACCCGAGGAGAGGCACGTCGTTTGAGGGAAATACTAAATGCTGAGGTGGCTCCTCTTACTGTTAATGAGGAAGTGGCACCGGTAGCTAGTGAGACCGGGAGTTCTATTCATCCAGTACCTGCAATGGACTACATCTCTCCTGCCGTCGTCGATCCCACTTATTCGAGGTGGTTGCGTGATCGTATCATGAGCATTTGCGTGAGCTGCGTGGTTCTCATTAGCTATTATTACTTATTTGTATTGGACTATTTGTATTGGGTTGTGTTTGTATTAGACTATTTGTATTGGACTACATATATGAGTTAGTACTGTGTCAATCTCTGGATTGTATTTCCAGCTCCAGCTCCATTTGCATTCTGGATTCTGTATTTTGTATTTTAGATTCTGTATTTTGGCTCCAGCTCAGCTCCATTTGCATTTATCTACGGTACGACATGGTGATCAGGACATAGTCCCTGCAGCCATTCGACTGGCGAGGCAGAAACTATGTAGTCGTAGATAAAGTTGACTGTCCTTCGACCCTCATCTCTCGGCAATGATGATATGATAACCTATCACTATATCTTATATAGTAGTAGATGATGTCTTAGTATTACATTATGTAAGTTTATCTTGATTCTGTTACATTCTTCAGATACTATATACGATAAGAACATATACTACACCATATGTACAGAACATAAACGATTCACACTAATGTATGCTAGAATGAATTTTGGGTTGTGTTCTGAGCCATTCGTCCCAGACTTGGCAATTAAGCATGTAAAATATATCGTTGAAGAACATAAAACTTGTGGTCGTTACTGCAGAAAGTGCAGACTGACATGAACTGACGCACGAAAAGGAGGAGATCAAAGCTGTAACAAGTAAAGTTGTGTTTTGGATGTTCTACTCTTGTAAGCTCTTTGTTCACAAAGCAAGATAATGAATACAGAACAAGTATTGAGTTTATAACTCTTGTAAGCTCTATACTTGAGTTACGAACTCGATACTTGTTCTGTATTCTTTAATTATAGCTTGCTTTGTGAACAAAGAGTTTACAAGAGTTCTTTTTCTAAAGCACAACATTACTTGTTCCAGCTTAGAGCTCCTCACTTTCGTGCGTCAGTTCATGTTGGTCTTCACTTTCTGTAGTAACTTTCTCTAATTAACCTCCATCCCTTGGCAATGATGATACGACAACCTATCTTGATTCTGTTATTATAGTAGATGATGTCTTAGTATTATTTTCCATAAATAAATTCACTTTATTTATTGTGTTTCTGGGAAAATACAACTATAGGAATCTAATCTAGAAGACGATTACTTTATCCCTTGGACGATGCGATGAAGAAAACTCGAACTTCGAAGAACTTGGACAGCAACTGGGCAATCTCTCTGTTCTCTCTGAATTGTCTGTAGTGTCTGATGAAGATGGAAGAAACAGATCTCTTTTATAGAGTTCTGGATAACTGTTCTGAAGCATACGCTCAGTTAGTTACTTGACGTGTGCACAACTGCAGGGACGCATGGCGAATTCTGATAAAGACATTAGAGTGCGGTTAAAAGTAGTGGAATATATCTAGGAGAGATTGATGGCATGGATGCCACGTTGCATAACTTCTGAATAAGTGGGTAACTGAGTACAGGACACGTGAGAACGTGTGTTGACTATACGTTTAAAGTCATCCTGAATGCATTTGCTGTGATACGCTGTCTTTGTTGAAGAGGAGTCATACGCTAGCTTTTGAAGGCACATGTCTTGCATACGCTGACCTGGATCATATAAACTGATACGCTCATTATTAACAAGGAGTCGTATGGAGTCCATACGCTCACTTGATTGATAAGGAGTTGTATGGAGTCTATACGCTCACTTGATTGATGAGGGGTCATATGGAGTCCATACGCTCACTTGATTGATAAGGAGTCGTATGCGCTTGATTGGAAAGGAGTCGTATGGAGTCCATACGCTCGCTTGATTGGCAAGGAGTCGTAAGCATTGAGGGAGTAGACACGTGGCTGTCCTCAATCTTCTCAAACATGCCATATCTTCAAATAACTGACAAATATCTCTCGAGCGTCGTGCTGCAGATATGATGGCTGACAGACTGTCAGAAATGACAGTAATGATGGCTATGCATTTATGATGGCTGATGAGCTATCCTCGTAAGAGACAAAATCAATTCTCGAAAACTCATCCGACGGTTAATCTTTATAGGGCAGCTGTCTTTGCATGAAAGACGAAGTGTCAGATTCATCCTCCATTAAATATATGCTGTGCTGTCATTCAAGAAATAATAAAAATTCTCTGAGCGTACGGCCTTTGGATGAGCGTATGGCTTTGGCTGAGCGTATGGCCTTGAGCGTACGGCTTTTGCTGAGCGTATGGCCTTGAGCGTATGGCTTTGGCTGAGTCTCATGTCAGCGTGTCATAATTTTTCACACCACTACAAGACCCCTTCAAAGTTTTCGAACTTTATGAATTTCAAAAATTCGAAATTACTTTGAACTTTAAAGTGGGAATAAGTCTTGACACGCTGGCATGAGTTTGTTTATTTCCTCAATATCAGTACAAATCTTTAGGGATTCTGTTTAAAGAACGGCCGCCGTTTGAACTTCTCTTTTCTTCTATAAATAGGTCTTTCAAAACCTAATTTATTCTTTACTTCTGCATTTGTCTTCGAGAGAGAAAAAGCCCTAAAACTCAAACTTTCTTCTTCTTCGAATCAATCTTCATCAATGGCGCCCAAGGTTGACGCTGCTGCGAAGGGAAAGGAGAAGGCTCTGCGGAGTCATCTCAACCTGCCGCCGCTGCTACTAAGAAGACTGCTGATGAGCGTATTCGACGAAGTGAACGCGCATTAAAGCCCCTCTATGGTGAGGATGGAGATGATGAACAGTAACTATCCCTATTTAGGGCTCTGGTTAGAACAAAATCATAAAACGTATCCCCTTTTTAGGGTCAATACGTTAGAAAATATGCTTCCCTCTTTAGGGTTTAGTCGTATTCCATATTTTCGTTTATACAAAAAATATGTTGGAGCGTATTCTATAAGATACGCGTATCTTTGATAGAAATATCAAAATACGCCGACTTGAAGGAATACGCTATGTCAAGTTGTTTCACTGAGATACACTAACTCCTTTGTTAGCGTATTTTGATGAACATCTTGTTAACCATACGCTGATACGCTTAAGAAAAAGATCCAATCATCCTCTAATCTTTGAATAAAAGTTGAGCGTAAACTGAACTTTAAAATTTATCATACGCTTAGGATAGACTGAGCGTAAAAAGTGGTCTCTGAATCCGTCATACGCTTAGGATAGAGTGAGCGTATATTGATCTTTGAATCTGCCATACACTCAGGATAAAGTGAGCGTATGTTGAACTTTGAATCTGCCATACGCTTAGGATAGAGTGAGCGTATGTTGATCTTTGAATCTGCCATACGCTTAGGATAGAGTGAGCGTATGTTGATTTTGAATCTGTCATACGCTTAGGATAATCTGAGCGTATATTGGCCTTTATCATCTTTGTGTTGAAGATTTCTAACTTCTTATTCTTCTTTTGCAGTGGATATTCTGGCTCAAGATGCAGAATTTGAAGGGTGTCGGGAACAACTATAAAAGTGACCTATCATATGTCTATTTTCTTCAATTTGATGGACCTTCCACAAGGATAGCTATTCTGACAAATCAGAAGAATGACACCCTGCTGAATTTGATGAGTGGACTGCCTCTACAGAGTGTGGATAGTACTACTCACTCGAAGCCAGCATTTCTTTTTGGAGATGCTATTGATATAAACTCCCAGCCTGCTCTTGATAAAGTGTCATACTCATATTATAGAGATGGTGATGCGAATCAGCCAATGTATCTGACTGGTTTGTCCAAAAGCATCAACATAGCTCGCTTATTCCACGCGAGTCATCAAAGGCAAATGAAGTGGGATATCACTCCATCCCGTCAAGCAAAAGTCGGATGGATAGGATACCGTCAAGGAAGATTCCGCAGTGGTACTGAACCACATGTCTCAGCTTTGCGAGGACTGCTGCCAGCTACCATTCCTCCTGAGGACTCGGCACTTCTGAGGCCAGTTAGAGTCCCAATTTTTGTAAATGAATTTGTTCAGCTAGAAAATGCTGTTTACCCAAAACAGTCTATGAGGCTTACTGGTCTGGTGAACCCGGAGAATACCAGATGGACTGTTCTTGTAAGATGGATTCTGAAAAACTTTGGAGAACAGTTAAAGGTGATAGGCCTATATAATGCTATCAAGTGCACCGCTTATGGTTTTAGGCCAAACCCAGATTTGTTTTTGGCATTAGCGGAAAGGTATAATTCAGTACTGGCACTTTCATGACTCCAAGAGGCGAAATGGGATTCGCCCTCCATGAGATGGCATATTTCTCAGCTGCCAACAGGAGATTTGCCATATGAAGAGTATATTCCTTTCATTGATGAAATGAATAAATCTCCGATGCCAACCCACTGGTTCTTCATGTATTTGAAGAATTAATGTGCCATTACAGTATATGTAAGGCTTTTTATAAGGCACAAGGTGGAGAGGGAGATTCCAACTGCTATTCTTCCAAGTGGATGGCCTATTTATTCTAAGGCCGCACTGACGAAGTTCAGAAGAAGAAGAAGACTGATCATGTCGGTGAATTTAAACCCCTGAGTCAAGCTGAGATTGACAAACTAATCCGGGACACCACTCATGACGACATCATCATTGAAGAAGACGAAGGCACCTACAAAGCTGGTGATAGGTTGGAGACCTATATAAAGCAAGGTAGCCGGGAATTATCTGCTGAAGGTTATCTGGCCGGATTCATATCCCTATGGCTGAGAAAATTTGTAGTACCCGGCACCTGTTCAGCAGACAGGATGCACAGAGGAGTTGTTTTTGCAAGCAGTCCGTCTGACTTTCGGGTATAAGATGGATTTGCTGACAGCAATGACATGCCGTCTGAATGCTGGCTTAAGGGCATACACAGACAGGATGTTTGAATTGGCGAAAGAAGAAGCTCACAACTTTTTCCCGGGTAGAAATGCCCTTTACATATTTTTTGGGTGGCTGCTTCTCCATTTCGAATCTCTCATGACTGTTGGAATGGCCAGACCAGACGATACCTTTTTGGAAAGATACCATCACACACCAAAGTGGAAGTATGACACTTTGACAGACTGTAGAACCATATTAAACAGGGGAGAATTATGGAGTTTTACTTGTGTTCCTCCACCTTGGTTATAAACCATGTCTGGGAAGTTGATTGATGGCATTGGTGCAAATGAGTTAGATGATTCAACATGAATGGCTGAAGAGGATCAGGCCATCTAATCTGTCGCCGTGACAACGTCACCTATCTGGAGCCATATCTTCCGAGTAGGTTTGCTCGGCAATTTGGCTATGATCAGTTGCATGTGGGAAATGCAACGACATGTTTTGGCTACCAAGGCGGATTAATCGATGGGCCAGAGCTTGGATATACTATATTGCTAAAGGTACCGGAGCTACCTTTTCTATGCCAGATCCGGTTACTCATCGGAGAGGAGCTAGAATATTGGCATCTTATGCCAAATTCTATGTATCGGCTAATACCTTGATGAAAAATTCAGCATCTTAGGTAAAAGCTTCATCCATGTTGATAAGAGATCAACCAAATCAGCCTTGCCAAGAGATTGTCATGACTGAGAAGATCCTGGCTACTGATGAAGTTTATGATGAAGTTTTAGAGAATTTCTCTCTGATGAACTTCATCAGCCATTACATGTACCATTGGAAGTGCTGAAGAGAGTGTATCTGCCGACAGTACATCGAAAAGGAAGCGGGGCAAGAAGCTTCTGGGCCTGCTCCAAAAAGGGTTACTCGGGCAGAGGCTCGTAATCGTGGAAGACGAATCAGAGATACGGATGAAGCAGGTAGTGTCTCTAAAGATGATTATCCTACTATTCTACTAACAAAAAGAATAGGAAGGAAAGTGATAGTTTCAAAGACTAAATCCGTAATTTGTCTCGATGCAGAGAGTCCCACCAATCGTGCCGAGCGATTGGCTTTAGAAAAGCAAGCTGCCTTTGCTTTTCTGTAAAGACAGAACCTATTGAAGAAGATATGCCTGAACCTACGGAACCATCTATGCCTTCTGATATGGAGTCGATTCCGCCAACGGCCGATGATACGTAGGTGATTAGTCATCCCGCGGTAGAGGCCGAGAATCAGACTAAAACAGCTAATGACTTACTGATTTTGAGAGAATCAATAAAGGAAGCCACTATTCTCAAGCCAATTGCTGAAGTTTCGGAGAGCAATAAGAGTGACGAGGAACAGGGACTATGAACCTTCGTCTCGTTCCTTTGAGAAGAAGACATGGAGATAGACGATGAGTCACCATCTAAAACTCTAATTGATGTACTGAAGACAATTGGTCAACATTCAGGGTTGACTCCAGAGCCGGAGAAACATCTAGAAATAGAAGTTCAAGTTTCGAGTACTTCTGGGCGGGCAACAGTAAAATAAATCCAGTGTCAGAAAGCACTCTGAACAGATACGAGCTGGGCTGAATGATCCAAAGGAAACAGAATACGAACCAGCTCCAGGT